>OY776679.1:75317222-75342968 GCA_963675555.1 Leptura quadrifasciata
ACACGAAGGGGTGAAATTTACTACCCTTTTAGAAATTTTGTAAATATCTTTGTGCCTGCTCTTTTCTTAAGTTAAAAAAATAACTAAACATTATGATTAATTTAGAAACTTTTTCATCTCTTCAAAGAAATTCGTAAAATCGACCATTTTTGGGAAAAAAATTAAATTACATCTGCCTAAGTAATCAATCAAAAGCTATGAGCAAAATTATATTAGTGTAAAATACTAAAAGTAGGCTGGTGTCAAATTATAATCTGATAATATTACGTTGTTTCTTGCCTTTGAAATAATAAGATAATCATTCATAATACTAGTATTTTTCTAACCAGATTTTAAAATGCATAGTTCTAGTAATGAGGAATAATATGCAGACATACATTTAATTTATGGTGAATGTAAAGGAAATGCTTCAGCGGCAAAAGAACGATATCGTCGTAAGTTCTCTACACGTACTGTGTCAAACGTTCGTACTTTTTCTAATATTCACTTGAGGTTAAAAAAAAGGAGGTGTTTTAAAAAGACAAGTCATGATTGTGATCGTCGGAGACAAATAGGAGATGCAATGGAGGCACACATATTAAATACATTATTTTGGTGAACATCCTGAATGTAGTATTAGACTGGCTGCTCATCAATTCCACACAACAAAAACATCAGTATGGAGGATTCTGAAAATATGAAAATGCAAGGACTTTACCCTTATCATTTACAGAGAATACAAGAGCTGTTCCCTCGTGACTTTCCAGTAAGACTGGATTTTTGTAGAATTATACTTAGAAGCCATTACATTTTACAGTACTATTCACAGATGAATGCTGCTTTACTCGACGTGGAGATTTAAATATTCGTAACTAGCATTTATGGAGGGAGGGACGATAATCCTCACGCTGGTGTAAATGGAGGATGTCAATACAACTTTTCAATAAATATTTGGGCCGGAATTATAGACAATAAATTAATAGGGCCTTTTGAGTTACCAAACAGATTAAATGGTCCAGCTTATTTAAACTTTTTATAAAATGACCTGTATCAACTTATAGACGATTTACCTCTTGGATTACGTCAAACACTTTGGTTTATGCAGAATGGTGCGCCACCTCATTATTCTTTAGACGTTCAAGAGTGGCTACCCTCAACATTTAGAAATCGATGGATTGGCAGGGGGCGAGAAGCCACAATTAAGTGGCCCCTCGGTCCCCAGATATGCACTGGACTTTTACTTTTGTGGCCACTTGAAAAATGTTGTTTACTCGACACCTGTCCCTAGCGTCGAAGTTTTAAGAGAGAAAATTTTTACTGCTGCCAATGAAGTTCGAAACTCCACATGTTTTACTTATAGAAGGCAGGTATGGCAATTTTAGGAAACGGTTGCAAACGTGTATTCAAGTTGGAGGTCGTCATTTTGAACAAATGCTTTAATATCTAAAAACAACAATCGTTGTCTTCATGTTTAAATTTTTTTACTGTCTAAATTCATCTTTTTTTCCGATTACGCTATTTTGAGATAGAAATTAAAAACCGTTTTTGGCACGCTCTTTTAAGATATTGTTGCTGGACAGAAAAGAGTTATTTTATACGGAGAACCCGTCTTAATTTTCGACAGAGAATCTACAGTTAAATTTTTTGCATGTTATTTCCAAACTCCTGTATATGTATATATATTTACTTTTAAAAAGTTTAAAGAGTATGCATTAGAAGTTGTTTTCAGATATATGGGAGGTTTCCTTAATAATCATCACTTTTTTGTAACAATTCCCTTAATATTTCTATCTTAATTTTTCATTCTATATTTAACTGTATTATTTTCCGTTCTGGTTTAAAAGGAAGCTTCACTTCTGAATGACTTTTGATTATGCCTAAGGTTGACTTTTTTAGAGAGAACCAAACAATGATAAAAAAAATTAAAGAGTCAAATTTTAAACGTCAATATTTTGAAAACGAATATAATGGAGTGGATATATCCAAATTATTGCTGTATGTGGAATTGTGGTATTGTCTGGAATATTGAAAAAATAGTTCAGATAGATACAAGTTGTAGAATAACATACAATGCCCAACCTAAGGAACATATTTTTTTAAATAATTTATTTTTTGAATAATGTTTTATTCTTCTTATTTATTCATTTATTTAATTGCGATATCCGACAGGGGCAGTGCTCAGTTATAGGATAAAGAGAGGAATATTACAATCACGAATGAATTGGAATAAAAATACATGTTAAGCATAAACAAAATTAAATATAATATTTTTAGTCGCAAACTCCTCTATAAAATCCTTATTTTACTATAAGGAACGTAACCAGACTGCAACCAACAGCTACTCTCCGGGCTATGTGCCCCGCCGAGCGCTGAATCACAAGTTACAAGTCTGGCGCGTTAACTGTAATAATTGCATATTACCATCAAAACGCTAATGCTTCGATTGCAACAAACACCAGCCGAAAGACTGATCCTACTTAAAGGAGCTCTCTTGCCAGCCGTCACACACCACTTGCAGACTGCAGTTTCGAGCTGTTGGCTCTCGTCAGTGCAAGGTAGGCATGTGACGACTGACACGAGGATCCTTTGACTATTTGGTAACATCCCGGTATTTTTACAATAGCGACATGTAAAACAGTCAGCGTCTAAAAAGTAGACTATTGAAATTTTAGGTCAAAATGTCAATTTGTTTAGTTGTGTATTTTTTACTTTTAACCTCAATCCTTGCTATAAATTCACATTAAAATTTGTCAGATAGAAAAATGGTATAGCATTATTTAAAGCCTTTTTGCATTGTAGGGGGATTAGAGAATATATGAAACAAGTCCCAAATATTCATAAATATTCTTTTAAGTGAGCAATGAGAAATGAAATATTTAATTCTTAATTTTAAGTAATATACTTAAAAACTTACATTGTGCCTAAAAATATACCGATTATGAAAATCAAATACACTTTAAGGCAGTATTAAAAGATTATTTTTGTTTGATAGTGTATCCGTGAAGTATCCCGCATTAAATTATCCTATAAAATATATTTTAGCTAGAACATAAAACGGATAGGTTATCGTCCGTCCAGGTGCAAAAATAGTATCGCCGAGCTTATTAAATTAATTTTTAATTTGAGGAGTTATCTTCATTTTGAAAAACTTAAACTATAAATAATTCTTTCAATATTCGAAGAATGGGATGCTGTTAGGTTAGCACAATTTATTTTTTTTAATATTTGCACGCTAATAAATTACTCTTTATAGATATACAGTATGTTACAAAAATAGCTATCACTAGGAATATTTACATATAACATATTACATAAACTCCAGACAATATTATATTTCTACATACAAAGCAAGAAATTACAGAAAGTTCTCTTATTTTTAACAATCATACATATTCTGTTAAAATAGCAACAGAAACATTGTTCTATGCATTTGGGTCCGAAAAACGAAATACAAATTCTCTAGTTTTAACCCTAATTTTATCCAAGTTTTTTTAAACAAATATACGGGTCAAATTTAGCCTTCACATACTTCTTTGTAACAATGTTTGTTACCTATACTTACTTTACATACATTTCAAATTATTTGACTAAAATAATACTGGAATCTCCAGCATTTATTTAAAATGTATAGATACGGGAAGAATAAAAAAAGTGAAAGTAACCTGTACACGGGTTTGCCGTTTGAATCCTACCTAATTTCTGACTGTTTATCCTTTCATTCCAAGACGCCTCTTAGAAGTAAGGGTAGATAATGATCATTACAACTATTTACATAAGTCGTTTCTGGACTGAGAAAAACCATACTGAGACCATGGAACAATAACATAACATAGTTCACTAATTCACTTTCTCAAAAGAACAAATATACTTGTGTTATATATTTTCAGTAAGTCTACATCTACTATTTCAGAAAGTATAAAATCATTTTTATTAGGTTTCGTAACAGATGCCTAACTTTTTCATACTAGGTATATTGGATGAAATTAAATTAATTATACATTAATTGTGGCAAATAAATCCTAAAATGTGTAAAAACTAGAAATAGAAAAGTATAAATTTGTCTTTTTATTTCGTCTCATACCATCAAAATATTCCAACCGGTTATAATATAAAGATGCGCACTGTAAAACTCTAAATAAATAGCCTCACCATATTACATTTCAATATAAGTTTAACGATAGCTAGCAAAAATTTATTTCTTGAATCACGTTTTTCCTCCTTTTTCTTTATTTATTAACGATATTTTTACAATTACAAAATTTCAATCACAAATTGAATTAGATTACAAATATATGTTAAATATAAATAAAATTTTACACATAGGATAGTTATGGTATAATTTGTACATGGTAACATTTTTGGAAAGAGGGTGAATGTCAAGTGCCGCACATGTTACTCATAGACCATTTAGGTATTTAAATTTTAAAGAGCCTGGGTGGTCGAGCGGCCGACAGCGAAGACTTGACTTTAATCTATTATTGTGAATTTAAAAGACTTTATTCTACTTTGAGCATATACTAATGCACAAATAACATTAATAAAAATGGCATTTATTTACCGCTCTTATAATATGTAATATTTAAGAAGTGGTAAAATTTTTTGTTTCGTTCGGCATTAAGATTTCAAATGGTAGCTGTTATAACTTCATAGTAGAATAGAGTAAGACGGTAAGATAAAACAAAAGTCAATGGTTAAAGTGCTGTTCTTTGTTACACATGTTACCCATAAACAAAACAAAATTGGAGTATTTAAATTTTAAAGGGACACAATATATAACACTGTGTGGTCCACTAGAGTCCGGCGCCAAATCTGAGACACCCATATATTGTAATATTTGTATGATCTAGTTTTATTTATATAACAAATGAACCAACGGTTAGTAGAAGACTTTACATTAATTTACTATTGTTGGTTTAAAAATCATTCATTGTATTTTGAGCATTCCAGTCACTTGTACTTAATAAAAATTTTATATCGGTGTTTCGATTTTATTTTAAATTACATTGGATTAAACCGATATTTAACAACTCTTCATATTTATCTTATGGTTTTGGTATTTTTGGCGTAAACTAATGCGTAAATAGCATTAATAAAAATATGTATAATTATTTACCGCTTTTCTAATATTTAGTATACAGCGTGTGTATTGAAACATGACCGTAAGTCTTAAAAAAATATCTTCGGAATTAATGCTGAAATGCTTTTTGGTATTTTTGGCATAAACTAATACGTAAATAATATTAATCAAAATGACAATTATTTATTGCTTTTGCAAAATTCAGTATATTTAGGAAGTGGTAATTTTTTCTTCGCATGGCATTAAGGTTTAAAACGGAAGTTGTTATAACTTCACAGTAAAATTTATCGGTGTGAAAAAGTATAATTGCACTGTTTATATCCTTGATTTGGCAGGATTAGAGAATATATATGAAACAGGATGCAAATTTTAACACAATATAGGTACTAATAATAATTTATCTCAATTTATTAACACAGTACAGAACAGAAGTATTTTTGTGAAAAGCTCCTTGTAGAAGCTTGAATACGAAAAATATTTCAGTTATTGATAAATTCTTTTAAGCGAGCAGTCATACGTGATTCTTGGTATGTATAAATTATATGCTTAGATAAAATAGTATTGTGCGTAATAATATGCTAATTATAAAAATTCAACTAGTGTTAAAATAATATTTTTTTTAAAGTGGTTAGTATCAAGCACTCATTTATTTTTTAAAGTGTATTTAGTGGTTCCTAGGTTCTTGACCGGGCACATGCAAAAACAATAATGTCACTGAGTTTATTTATTTAATATTATATAATTTGATAAGTTACCTTTATTTAAAACATAAACTATAAATAATTCTTTCAATATTGGAAAAATGAGATCATAACCTCTCGCGCATTGCTGTCAGCTAGCACTTTTTAAAATTATTGTGTATTAGGTACACAGCATGTTAGTAGAATAGCTAACATTAGGATTATTTACGTATAACATATCATATAAACACCAGATATATTTCTTCGACCAGGAAATAAAATATATGCAAGGCGGAAAATTACAAAAAGTTAGTACTTAAAGCATTTACTTACTAATTGATCTACGTGATTTTACAATCATAAAACTTCTGTTTAAACACAGCAACATAAGTATTCTTCGATACATATTGGGCATTGTACATTGTTATAGAGCAATGAAACAATATTAATTGTTACGGGTCTCTAAATTCAGAAAATATATTTTATTAAATATGAATTTTTAGTATAATGAGGACAATTTAATTTGAAATTAGGAGAAAGATATTTATATAAGCAATTTTCACGTTACTAATTGCCTCTATATAGGTTGATTCACATAAAACTCCCCAGGCAGTTTCCGTATTAAAATGTTGTCAATGGCAGTGGCGTCCGCGACGAAAAGAAAATTTTTGATGACTAAAACTTTGAAAGTATAATATTAAAGTTTGTTTCATTCTAAGTACTTTTTGCAGTATACACTTTTCTATTAAAACCAGTGGTTTTGGAGATAAATCGAAAAAAATTATTCAGTTCAATATTTTTTAACAAGCAAAAAAATTTAAATTCACTCAAAAGCGGGCGCTACATATAATAGGTACTTAGTTTAAAGTGATTCGCCATATTTTAAATGATTATACAAAGATGGCGTTGAAGTGCGAAATTATTTTTCGATAGCTGGAACATTGAAACAGCACACACGATAAAGAACCAAATAATATATATATAATTTTATAATGACATTTTTTAAAAAGACCAATGTCTTTCAAATTATCTAATATTTCCTATTTTTTTATTTTTTAAAGTATAATTTTTATTAACACCTATATTGTTTTCTTAATTCTATAAACTAGTAGTCCTAAGTCTAATTTAATAATATACAGTCAAGTATGTTGCGTAGTAATTTATTTTCAGGTTTGTTCACATATAATCAATTTTTAAGTTTTTGAATGCGTTTGTTATTACAAGGTAATTCATAAATGGTTATGTACATCAACGAAGACAAATTAATCATGATTTTGATCTACGGAGAATGTAGAAAAAATTCCCATGAAGCCGAAAGGTTACTCCATTTGCATTTTCCCAATTTGCCTAAGCCAGACCATAAAATCTTTATTTCTTTAACCAATAATTTGAAAAATTACGGAAGTTCTAAAAAGTTAAAGTATAATAAACAGTTGACGGCTACAAATGATGCAAATACTGCTTTAGTAATTGACAATATTGTAAATAATCCAAATATGTCTTTACGGAAATTATCGTCTGAAACAAATATTTCCTACTCCTCATGTCAAATAATTTTAAAGAAAAATAAGTACCGTCCGTATAAAGTTCATTATGTTCATCATTTACGACCTGGTGATTTTCAGCGTTTCATAAATTTTATTGCGGAATTGTCAGTATTACATAATAAAAATCCAAATTATTTGAAAAATGTGTCATGGAGCGATGAGAGCCGCTTCCATAGTAATGGGCTTGTGACTATACAGACCACTCGGAATTTGTCTCAAAATAATCCGAGATAGATACGAAGAACCAAAAATTAAACACTTTTTAAAGTAAATTTATGGTGTGGAGTATTGAACAGATACATAGTCAGACCTTATCTATTTCGTGAAACGTTAAATTGTGGTAGATATCGGAGGTTCTTGCAAGAAGAGCTGCCAAATTTATTAAGAAACATTCCTCATGATGGGCACATAATCTGGTTTTATCAAGACAGGGCACCGGCACATAATTTAAGAATAACATTTAGACACTTGCAACGAAAATATCCTAGAAGATGGATAGGAGCTAATGGAGTAATCAGGTGGCCAATACGATCACCTGACTTAACTGCATTAGATATTTTCTTATGGAAACATCTAAAAAAATTTTTTTGCACCGAACCAATCGATGTTATGGCAGACCCATACAACAAAATATATATGCGAGTGTTACCACAGTAGATCGTTATTGAAAGTAATGGTTTAACATGTGTATCCATGAAAGAGGAAACAGTTTTAAACATTTACTTTAAAAATAAATACATACATATGTACATATTTTATTGAAAAGTCAAAACAAATTATTAAAAAAACTTATTTGACTTTATATTATGTCGATTTATCTCGAAAATCACTGATTTTAACAGGAAAGTGTATGCTACAAAAAGTACTTAGTATTAAAGAAACTTTAATATTATACTTTCAAAGTCCCAGTCATCGAAAATTTTCTTTCCGGCATCGCGTCGCGACGTAGCGGACGCCACTGTCATTGGCAACATTTGAACGACAAAATAAAGCCACCAAAAATATGTAACGACTGGCCTTTACAGAAATTTAATACCTTTTTTCGTTATTATGGAAACTGCCTGGGGAGTTTTATGTGAATCACCCTGTATACTTAAGTCAATTTAACGTCATATTACATAGCATACAAATTTGTGGTAAACTATTCAAAAGTAACAAATGCCAAACATCTCATAATAGTAAAGCATATTTTTCACAATAATTAGTATCTTAAAATACATATACATTTAGAAAATTATAGAAGCTAAATTTCGTAGAAAATATGAAAATAAATATGAAAAACCCATTAATATATTGCTAAATTATCAACTGGACCATTTTCCATTGTTGGCCTTATATTAGACCTTATAAAAATGTAAAGATCTGGTATTTCAATTTTGGGTATAAATTATTTTTAAAGAATTGATGAATAAAAAAGAAGAAAACTTCACACCTATATACCTCACGGAAATAAGACTAATAATTATTATAATTATTTACTTAAATCATTCTTGGACTGAGAAAAATAATTCTGAGATTATCAGGATAACATAAGGTTGTAGTTTATGATTTTTTTCAAACGGATGAATATATTTGTGTCGTATAATCTCAGTAACTCAATTTTTGATCAAATAGAAATTTATAAAGCTTTTTATTTGTATATTTTATGTCGTCTGATCTTTTAGGAAGTTTAAAATAATTTTTATTTGGTCTCGTAACAGATCTATAATTTTTTAGGATTACATTGCATTGAATTAAATTAATTACATTAAATGTCGCAAGTTCCAATAAATCCCAAATCACCGAAATGCTACAAATAAAAATAATATAATGCTTTGGATTTTTATTTTGTCTCATATCCTATAAAAATATTCCAACAGGTTACATAGATACGCATGGTAAAACTATAAATAAAATCTCTCAACGTATTGCATCCTAGTATAGGTTTAAAGATACCAAAACGTTCTTATAAGTATTATACAAAGACATTAATACACTATTGCCAAACCTATTGGTTCAGGTTAGTAAGGAAGACATGAATGGCAATATACTGTATATAAAACAGCGCCACCCGCTAATGCAGCCAAACACTGAACTAAAAAACACGTCATCCTAACTAACCTGAACCACCATTAATTAGTCTGTAACTAATTCTCCCGCGCATTTTTTCCCGCCAAATATATATGTTAAGAAAGAATCCGATCCTAAGTTTGTCAAGGAACGTTTCAGTTATCTACGTGAGATACCACTAAATAAAAAAGAAAGGAAAACAAACCTGAACCACATATATGGCTCAGGTCCGTCCGGCTGGTTCAGGATTGTGCTTACAAATTACTATTTCTGGTTCAGAATCATACCATTGCTCTATATATATATATATATATATATATATATATGCTTGATTGTCACCTTAGATGGAATAAACACGCATATTTTTTAATCGAGAAATTAAGATTACTTCTTTCTAAATTTAAATACCTTAAAAGATTCTTCAATATAGATTATTTAAAAACAATATACTTTGCTTTAGTTCAACAACACAACAACAACAAATTGTTATATCAAAAATTTTCAAGTATTACAGACGCGGATTCTAAAAATAATTTTAGCATAAGTTATACTTACCCGAGTGATTGATCTCTATAAAGAATCTAGATATAAGACAGTCGTTTTTCCAGAACTTGATTTTATATCAGTATAAAAACTAAAAACTTAACGCAAAGGACATCATTGCTCACAATCATGATACACGACACAGGAATAAATCAATTGCACTACCTAAAATGATAAACAGTAGGGCAACGCTGTCACATTTACCTAGCTCCCAAATTATTTAATGAAGTTCCGATGTCTTTAATAAATATAAACTCGTTTCACCTTTTTAAGAAAAAATGGTAAAAATGGATGTTGGAAATTCCACGATTATCAGTGCATCTCATGATTGATATAAAAAAACAACCCTGCCTAGTCATAAAATCAATTAAAAATACATATTATTATGCAGATTTGTATTCTTTCATATACCCAACAATAAATAAATCTCATAATTATTATATTTAAAAAATCTCTCGGGTTTTTTAAATAATGTTTATATTGTTTACACTTACATGTACTTGTGATACTATGTCAATTTGCTTTATTAAGTCTCAAAAATATTTTAGGATAAATGATAGGTATTACTTTACACTCTACACATCAGTTTTAAACTAAAATCAGTTGTACTATACTTATGTGCAGGTCAACTCACAATTTAATCCACGTGTAGGTTTTCCTTTGTGGATTTTTCTATGTTTATTACCTTTTTTTTGTTTCGTTAAACTTTTTTAAATAATAAATGTTATCACAATTTCCTGTTTTTTTAAAATTTCTGTGAGAACTATTACTTTCATTTCAAATATGCATTCTTCATAAAATATTTGACCACCAATAGGTAACTAAGAGGCATCTGTATGTATAATAAACTCGGTTTTTTTTTCATTCTTTTCAGTAAAAATTATTACGCGTCGATACTACAATGAGGCAGAAATGTATAAATACACTTTCACATTTCAAGTTTCATCTGATGGAAAAGTTATATCCAATAATAACCTTACACAATGTGGTCTTATACTAATAAACATATTATATTATGTCTAAAATATGAAACGTTAAATACCAAGGTAAAATCTACCGTTGTGTTTACTACTTATGGAACTTAAAATATACAGAAAAAAATAACTAGGAACAAATTTAAATGATAATAAAATGCCGAAATTCTTGTTCGACTTGAATTCCTATTATGTGATAATGATTGAACATACAAAGTATCTTCGGGGAGAATATAATTCCTTACCTTGACATTTTTCAGTATCATCACAGAGACGTGATAGTACTACAAGAGGAATAAAATAAACGTCAAAGAAGAAAACATAAACGAATTCTGATTATACAAAAGATAATTATCCATCTGGTTATATAATTTAAGATGCGAAGTGTGTTGAGTAATATTTTATTTATCTTTCGCTACCATGCATGTGCTAAATTCATTAAATTGTCTAGCACAGGTGTCTGGCTTTCTACAAATAAAGTATTTTTTTTTTCATTTCATATCAATTATCTACGGAGAATCTGTAGAAAAGATTATATATCAGACATATTTAGATTACTATTTTAAATCTAAAATTTCTTAATTTAAGAAGTCCAAGTGTCGGTATCATATGGACATTGAAAAAATACCATTTACTACAAAAATTACTCAAGTCCTAAAAAAATAATCATTACATATATGACATTCCTAAGTTTTGCATCTGAAATACTGTACTATTTTTGTATGTTACATGTGAGGTATAATTTTACGAAAGTACAATCGTACAATCCTTCGCATTCATTTTTTAATCATATCTATTATGACTGGTGGTCGAGAGGTAAGCGCACTTACCTCTCACCCAGAAGTTCCGGGTTCGATCCCCGGTCGTGGCAGTGGAAAATACTGTGAGAGGGATTTTTCCACTATACACGGATATTGGGTGTATGTCCCTTGTCTCTAAATGTGTAGCCCCCTCCCACACAAGGCTCTTCTAGAGCCTTCCGGGATAAAGGGGGTCGTCATTACCTGTGGTGTTATTATCATTATTATTATTCCATTTGTTACGTAAATAACATTTACAGTCATAGAGTAGAGTAATAGAAAATCAAATTAAATGGCAACGTTTAAGTTACAGCATGTAGATTGGTATAAAAATGTAAAATTATTGTCGTTTTTAAGTTCATTAGGGAGTTGTTAAACAGCCAGACGTAAAATACAGTAACGCTATTTTGGCATCTACGCATACGCAGTTTCAATTAGGAAATACGTTAAGGTTAATAACGTTAACGGTCTACGTTAATTACGGGCAGATAAAGTAAACGTTATAATGTACGCTAACGGTATACTCATGTTTTTTGAGGTTATGTTCTTACTAAACTGCACACTGGTTTCAAGGTTTCAAAACTCAAACAACAAATATACCATAAAAGTAGGGTTAGGGTAGGTCAGGTTGTCAAAAATACTAAATTTTCTTATCTATATCAAAGACAACGATTGTTGATTATTAAGCTGTTCAACAAGTCTCTTTTTGGTAACACGTTATTTTTTTGTAGATACGTAATGAAATAAAGTTGCCGTATCTTGATGATTTTACGTTATTTTGGTTGCTCAACAACTCATTGGCGCAAGGAGCTTGAGTTAAGTTTTATTTGGGTATTGTAATGTATTCTTGAGCATTAATGTTCCTTTCTAGGAAATATAAAGGGAATTCAATGTCATTTGCTTTCGAATTTTATACGAGAGTCCATCGGGTAAATGCTGCCTTCTGCTCCACATAAAATAAGTAGCTGGCCTTTCCTCGCGTCTACGAGGAATAATTATTCTACGTTCATCATGAACTACCAACGTCATAAACCTACCATCTCCATGTTTCTCAATTACCTACTGACGTGAGCATTGAGACGCCCTTTTTAATAATTAAATGTCAAAGATTTATTAATTTAGTTTAAGTAATTTTGTAAACATGGATAAAATTCTATGACTGGCATTGGATGTTTAAAGATTTACCAATTTTTATACCTTTATACTTTACGTTAATTGTATGTAAATTGACATCAGAATAGTAAATGCCACGTTCAAACAATAGTTGATGCCTCTATTGAATCCTATTCAAATACACGCGTCAAGAGTTTTCAGCTTTCTATACAAACGGCAGGATATCACAAAGACAGATTACATTATTAACAGTAGAGATCAAGCAGGAAATATACGGGATGTGCATGAAAAAATGAATTTCCTAACTCGGTAAGTGAGGATAGGCCTATCAGCAAACAAATCGTCAGATTCAGGACAAATTATTTTCTCTCTACATAGTATGTCAATCAAAATATAGGTACTGTCGTGACCAGAAAAAATAGGACAACTTTTTTTTTCTAATGTAAATCTGTATCTATTTGAATATGAAATGAGTAGCCGAAGTAAAACAGATATCACTTTTAATATAATTTTGCTATAGTAAATGATGGATGGTTAACGAGAACAAATTGCACTGCGTTATAACACTAACAAACATTTGGTGTGTAACATTTCAAGAAAGTGGAGAATAAACGGTACGATTAGTAGAAATCCTGGATCAAAGGACAAAAGATATCCTACTTAACAAGAAACTAACTATTAATATTTCGTTATTGCACCATTTCTATTTATAACTTGTATAAGTCTGTTTGGCATAGAATTAAATACCCTTTTATACAATAATCATTAGTAATGATATTTTCCCATGCATTATTTACTATTTCCAGTAATTCTTCGGCATTCCGTGGTATCACATTTCGTTTTTGGATACTTCTTACGAGTAGTCCCCATACTTCTTCCACAGGGTTAAGATCTGGACTATGACTGGGCCAGTTAAGAACATTGATGTTGTTATCTTGAAACCAGTTAGTTACGGTATGAGCAGTATGAACGGAACAATTGTCTTGTTGAAATATGAACTCATTATTAAAAAATAATTGTGACACAGAAGGGAGCATAATATTGTCTAAAATCCTAATATACTATTAAATCGTTCCTCAATATACCACAAAACACCAAGACCACGTGCCGATATCCAAGCCCACATATTGACGGCAAATCTACCACTTTTATCATTGTTAGATATATATTTCTCATCGAATCCAGTATTCGGAGGGCGGTAAACACGAATACGACCGCTGTGTGTTGACTGGAAAGTTTTAACCTCTCCACAATAAAATTGTGAGAGGTTACTAAAATTGGTTCAAAAACGAAAATTGAGATAATATCAAATCTTTACGTTTTGAGGTCCTAGGAACCCAAAAAAGTAGTTTTTGAAAAATGTCTGTGTATGTGTGTTAGCACGATAGCGCCGAAACTACTGAACGGATTTGAATGAAACTTTGCGTGTGCGTTTCTTTAGTGCCCCAGAAGATCTGAAAAGGTTTTGGTTGAGATCGGATTACGTTTAGTGCCATTTTGACGCAACAAGTTGTTTATTTTATAATTACTTTCAATTTGCAATGGAACCATTGAAAAGCAGTTAAAATTCTGATTTCAACGATATATCGTACTTCCACCCTTTCGATTTGGTTTCCGTGAAAAAAATTAAAAACAAAGCAAATATGGCATAGATCGCATTTCGCATGACATGATCGATGCGCGTAGCCGTTACGTCGTGAAACTCGTCACATCACGTGTCAATTCACGTGTGAGTGTTTCTTCACTGCTCTAGAAGTAGAGCGGATTACGTTTAGTGCCGTTTTTAAATATATATACAGACAAATCGAAGAATTAAACTACAAATATTCTTCTAAAATCTAGTAAAATTACTGAAATGTTAATGTTTCATTAAACAAAGACAGCCGCGAGCGATCGGATTGCAATGAGCAAATTTTGACAATTGTCATTGTCATCGTTTGTCATCCGATAACATTGGTATCATGTCATGTTAATAAGATTTCGGCATATTTGTAACTTTTAGTGGATTGTCACAAACTTTAAAGGTAGATGTAACAATATCAATATCATATGCTTTCTGTACCTTCGTTGGTGAATTTATTATAGATTATCACTTTACCAATTTTCAGTTTGTTGCTTTACAAATCTGTAGTATTTAGGATAACTAGACTTTCTTCGTCGTTCAAGTGATGTTAAAGTTGTTAATATCCTAATAGTATATTATTCAACGAGCGATAATGTAGGTAATAACTCGTATAGATGATTGTAAATTCATTAAGTTGAGGGTTTTTTTTAGTGCCCCAGAAGATATGAAAAGGTTTTGGATGAGATCGGATTACGTTTAGTGTTTTGTCACACAATTTAATGCTCTTTTCGGCTTCAAAGATCCACCGAGTGGGGAGGTTCCAGCCGCTTCCAGTAGCTGCCGATTTTTTTCGTCTGTAAAGATTACATTGTTCCAAAAATTTACATCATGCGCTAAAAATTCAAGCGCAAATCCTACTCGAGCTTCTTTATGTTCAGCTTTAAGTAAGTATTTCTGTGCTGCCGCATGACAGCGTAGCTTCGATTCTTTTGCTCGCTGGCGACCAGTACTACTCGATCCAGGAAAATTCGCTTCTTCATCAGCCTGAATAACTGAGTAAAATGGATTTTCTACTAAAGCATTTACCGATTGCAAATCTTGTTGTTGAGTTGATATCCTTCGTCTCCCTGATCCAGGATTTCTACTAATCGTACCGTTTATTCTCCACTTTCTTAGAATTTTTGTCAATATTATAATGCAGTGCAATTTGTCTCATTGACCATCTATCTTTTGCTTTAGCAATAACTCCAGATTTACCTAAATCACTTATATGAGGCATATTAGGTTTTTGCACACTTGCAATAAATTATGACAACTAACTGACAATTAAAGTTAGATGTACACAACTAGATTTTAGCAAAATACCGTTATAAGACTTGTCCTATTTTTTTTGCTCACGACCGTACGTGTTAACAATTTTGCTTGAAGAATATCGATGGATATTTTTGCAATGCCACAAAATTTCGACCAATTGTAAATTAGAAGTTCACTATAAAAACGATTTGTACGATTGAGCATTTAGACATATTTGCTGACTTAATTGTGCAAAAGTAGATCATGTTTAGAAATTGCTTAAATAGGAAAAGCATTGCCTTTTTATAATAAAATAAATTGACGTCAAATTTTACTTTCTCGTTTATAATTCCATTATTCACCATTTCATCCGATCGTAAAAAATATAATCATTAAGTGTTTCCTACCAGTATTGGACACTATTGGAGATCTCAACATTATCTTGATTTTCAAAATAATCCTCAACCGGTAGGAAGCACCTACTGCCCTTAATCACTGAGCACATGTTAAATTGCTCGATGATTGTGCAAAAATAACTCTAAATACTTTTATTTATAAAATTGAACCACTAAACAAAAGCTATCCCTGTTAATAATATCAATCCACCCTGCAAACAGTAAAACCATCCAACTTTTAGCCCCATTGCGTATTAATTACTTGCTCTGTTGTATTGAACTTTATATGTATCTATGCATAAAGTAGCAACGGTTATTTTCTAGTAAATAAATAAATTAATGATGTACTAAAAATTTATCATTACAATCATTGATGGGTAAGTGAAAGTCTATAAAGAAAAGGTCACCAATATTCCATATTACTACAGTTTATTGGGTGGTCCGTATAACTGGTATTGTAACATATTAATTTTGTAATAACGTAATCATCTACTAATAATTCGGCTTCACGCAATATGTTAAGTTAACAATTTTATTCGTTATTCATAATGCAATCTACAAAAGTTTTTAAAAAAGCTGTATTCGATATAAATATTCCACTTAAAACCGTTTCATGTCAATAGCCGAATCTATAGCTATTAAAACAGCTGGTACTCAAAAAAATAAAAAGATAGGTGAAACACATTATATATTTTTATATGGACATACTGCAAGATAACTAATATTTCTTCAGTGACAAAGCCATCTTGAAAAAATAAATTGAGATATGCTGCTGAATTGGCAATATTCTTAAGCAAGGAAATATCGCCCTCTAATAAGTACAGATCGTGGGTGTATCGGACAAAATCGAAATAACGTTTTGTTATCAAAATAAAAACGTCCACTTTCTGACAAACATAATAAATGTCAGCCATGAAACGTTAAGAAGGTTGATAAATAGTGAAGCCAGCCAGCGCCATTTCTCTTTTAACATGGTGGCTAACGGTCTCAAAACCTGGAAAAAATAATCTCAGTTCAATCGATTTGAAAAGTTTCATCCCTTTAGGTGTCTTATGGTCCCTAGATATAGAAGCACCGTGTTACAGATGTCCATATCCTTTATTTGTGTATAGGGCTGACTAACATACTGTCCAACAGATCGAAACCAAATTTTAAAGAGATTCTTCAGGTTTTAAAAAAATAATTTCTCCCTATACACTTCCAAATAAGGGCGACGGGCTAAATCAATTGAATGGCTCAGTGTTTACGTGTTATGAGACCAACGGGTTCCTGGTTTGAGTCTTGGCTAGGGTAAGGATGATTAATGTTAATATCAATGTTAGGTACTGTTTTATAAATAACACTAAAATTCAATGCAGTTCTATTCTCAATAGATACTCATTATTTAAATTTTTAAAACGTGTTTAGTGCTAGTAATCCGGTCAAAGTAGACATTTTATTGTACTATAAGTCGCATAGAGCTGAATATTGGTACAGATCATAGGTACACTATTACAAATCAAATATCAAAAATTCCCACTGATCTTACGTCTGCAAAAAAAATTATTCAAGGTTAAAGGTAAATAATATCGATTTTTTGCATTTTTCTCGTAAACGGTAAGTGTTATCATAAAAATAGTTCAGACTAAAGTTGTACATCATGCAAGTATCTACAAAAATTGTTGTACTAGGCGCATTTTCTTAATGGGATTTCCCCGGTAGACATAATCTACGATATATTGTGATTTAGAACAAAATAATCCGACTTTTTTATAGCCACAGTTTGCAGTACAACCTTTGCAATTGCAAAAAATGGTGTTAATAAGTTTTTCTGGAGCAGGTGGTAGTAAAGTTTGAATTGGCTCCAATTATATAAACGGGAGGGAAATGACGCCATTAAATAGAGTATTTTCCTCCATTTTCAACGATATATCACATGCCATATTTATTCATTGGTACTACGTTAGTAATTATAAAAACATTTTTTTTTTATACATTTATTTAACGTCGGCCTATTTCCGCTACTGAGGCCTAACACCGACGCCTGTAGACGAGCTACCCCCAACCAGGAATTTTGCCGAACCTCTTCCCTTAAGAAGAGTAGGGATCTTTTACTTGCCTAACATTTAATAGACAAGGGACCGACGGCTTTACATCCCCTCCGAAGGATGGTATATCTCCTATACAACCCTCGCCTAAGGTTGTATAGCTTCCGCGCATACACTGATATACAAGCCGCTGGAAGATATGTGAGGCGAGGACGTGGTCTTCGTTGGAACGGTCACCAATTCAACTACTAACCACGCCTAAAACATTTTTTTTTAAAACCGACAATTTTTTTAACAAGTATTATACATGCCGTGGAGAAGTATGATAAAATAAAACGATAAAATAATTCAATAAGTTGTTCAAATCTTTGCTATAATAAAACATTAACACAATTAAGAAGAATAAAATAAATTCAGGTAACAAAAACAAATTAATAATAAAAAGAATATAGCACACAGAACATTAATATCTAATCCTCAAATAATTTTTAAGATATCATATCGAGTGTTGAAAGTGTCCACCGCGATTTCTTATGCACAATAGAGCGCGGCGAGACACTGCATTTAAAACATTACTCAGCATTTCGGGGGTAACTGTAATACATGCCTGTTGAATTCGACCTTTTAGGTCATCTACATTTTGCGGTGTCATCAAAAACACCTTATCTTTAATATACCCCATAGAAAAAATCCTGGAGATCGAGGGGGCCATCGAATAAATCTATTGGCACCTATCCAAAGTTGAGGCAAAATTTCGTCTAAATAATCTAGGCAAATCTGGGAATTGTGGGAGGAGCTCCATCTTGTTGAAAATATTGAAAGTTGTGTCGATTCTCTAAAGGTATCTAAGAAAATCCATTTCTCAAAAAGTTTAGGTACCTTTGACCACTGAGGTGACCATCATAAAAATAAGGACCTATCAAATTGGTGCCTAAAATACCAATCCAGTATCCACACATTTATTGAAAAACGATTTTGAAACCCAGTCGGTCTATGCCAGTGTGTATTTTCAGAAGTCCATTTGTAATGAATATTGCGATTAAAAAATCCATTATTGGAAAAATTTGCCTCGTCGGACCAAAGTATTTTACTGCATATTAATGGATCGGCACACTTCTTTTCCAACAGTCAACTACAAAAAGTCGTCTTCCTTGGTTTGTCCCCCGCTTGTAAATTGTGAACATTTTTGGTTTTATAACATCGGTAACCATTTTTCTTTAAAATTTTTCTAGCACTTGTTTTGTTTATAAGACAAGCAATTTGAATTTCTCTTAGTGATGTTCCCAAATTTTCTGTATTTTTATTTCTTACATAATTAATAACTCGGTTTACCTTATTTACATTATCAGTATCACTGTTCAACCTTATCTTCTTTAAAAATGAACCATTATTTTTCAGTTTCGTAGATAATTTTCTGAACAGAGTTTTTATTTGGCTGTAGTGCTTGTGGAAATCTGTTTCTATATTCTACTTGAGCTAATCCAGAGTTAAAATTGCATTGGCAATATGTAACGAACATATTATAACGATCAATGTGAGTGAAAATCATTTTTGAAAATTCTAAATTCTTAAACGAGTGTGATTGAGTGAGAGTTTAAGTATTAACTGAGATGATCTGTCAAAAAATTAAATTATCAAGTTCGTTCATAGCCAACTATTTTAAAATAATTGAAATAATAGTGAAATCATGAAATACGAACAAATGGATATTAGACTTAAATTAAGTGACGCTTTTATGGAGGATCTCTACACATTGGCATAACTGCGAATACTCTTTCCATAATTGGTCCATGTTGCTTCATGATTATTATTTTGTTTTTGTTACCTGAATTTACTGTATTCTTCTTAATTGTGTTAATGTTTTATTTTAGAAAAGATTTGAACAACTTATTGAATTATTTTATCGTGTTATTTAATCATCCTTCTCCACGGCAAGTATAATGCTTGTTAAAAAAAATGTATTAGTTTTTAAAAATGTTTTTATAATTACTAACGTAGTACCAATAAATAAATATGGCATGCGATATATCGTTGAATAGGGAGGAAAATACTCTATTTAATGGCCCGCCCGTTTCTAAATAATTTTTTTAACAGCCTGAAGAGTAAATCTCAAAATACAGCGGTTTTGAAAAAAATTAGATAAAACCTCATTCAAACACTCTGTCTTGCAAAAGATTATCGCCTTGGAATTTTTCTCGTATCTCTTCAAATAACGGAGATATTTGGCCTAGACGTTTTCCGCATTTTCGATATTTTCCGCCATAACTCTCAAAGTAGGCCATGGATTTCAAGTGTCATTAAACCATTTTGTAGGTTATATAAATCGGCGCAATTTTCATAAAAATAATTTTTTTTGTACGACCGATATTAAGTGAGATATTCTCGAGTGCCCTGATAAAATGGACAGCCTGTATAGCAAGAAGAAAGCGAATCCCGTTTGTGATGATGACTTGTGGAGAAGAGTCAATCTTTTTAAATACTTTTGCGCAATCAATTAAATCATGTTTTTCAAATATTTTAAATACTGTTGTTTTATTCTTTTTGAAAATTGCTGATGTAGTATCGCAGCCAGTTATTGCATGTAAAAATAAGATATGATTTTGACATTTTGGATAAGCAGATAAAAAAAATATTAATAATAAGCACGTGTATTCACTGTAAACGAACGTTCAACACTAAAGTATTTCATTTACAAATAACAGGTATACGACCGTCGCCATTCGAACAATAGAGTAGCAGACAGATGTTGCTCAAGGTTATACGGGCAAATTAAATTAAGGACCGAGTTTCTTTTAAGTGTATATTCTTAGAATCGGATAATTTGTATGTATAACTTACACAAACCAATATTTTTACTTATATGGAACGTCCGATGATGTGTATAGGCGGCGTAGGCGAGCATATATATATTTTCGATGTTTCAAATGGTGATGTATCATGGTGATTCGTAGGAAAAAAAGTATAAGAACAATGTTTGTAGATAATTGCATGATCTACAACTGACCCATTTTTATGATAACACTTAAGCCGCATTTACACTATGCAACATGTTTTACAAACTTTTGTTTGTTAAACATGTTGTCGAAAACTTATGATTTTGAAACCTCGAACTTTTGTTTTTAAACTTGTTACAAGATTTGTTGTACAATATTACTGTGGGTGCCCTAAAAAAGGGAAAGAAAGAAAATACAGTTTTGGGTAAGCCCTGCGTTGGAAACTAAGAAGAAATACAGTGGTAGCGATTTATTACAAGATTTGGAACGAGATTATATTGACTTGCTGGCAGGAAAATTGTGAACTGTGAATTTTATATATAATTTTTTAAGGATGACCAGCTCAGACTTTCAGTACTTGATACTTCGAATCGGAGGAGGCCAATTTTCGTGAACAAGTTGCATGGTGCAAATAGGTTTGTAAACAAGTTTGATAAACCAAAATTCATGAAACACAGATTCCCTTTGATCTTACCGACTCGGGTCGGGACGACTAAAACCCGTTGCAGATCACGATTTTTTGTTGTAAAACACGCTTGTTCATTTGTCTTCTCCATGACCTATGGCATACTGAGGAGAACTAATAAGTTCGAAACCGGTCTATGTCTGGTCAGGGAGTTGACAAATGACATTGGCTACCAATTTTTCATGATTTGTAAGGTGTAATTCAATGCAGGTCGGGGTATTTGCCCGCTGAGTAGTTGTTTCCTGCAAATCATGTATAATAACAATATATACATATATATACACACATATATATATACATATATATATATATATACACATATATACATATACATACACACACATATATACACACATACACACACACACATATACACATACACATATATACACATACCCATATACACACATACACATACACACACATATACACACATATACATACAGGCATATGCGCATTTACATCAGTACACATACTTGCATTCTTGTATCTATATGAATTTGGTTATTTTCCCTATATAGAAGATTGGATCTGAAAGGGGGTGTGCATGTACTCCTCAACTGAATAAAAGCAGTGTGTAAGCAAATGCTTTTTTATTGTGGATTTAAATTTCACAGAATTATCCAAGAGTTTAACATTATTTGGTAGATAATTGAACAATTTAATATCTAAAGAATTTTTTGCTGCCTTAGCAAGTCGAAAGCGTGGTGTTCGGAGATCATTTCCATTTCTAGTGTGATAATTATGAACTTCAGCATTTGTCATAAACTGACTTTTATTTTTATAGATTTCTAATAACATGACATATATGTATAATGACGGCAAAGGCATTATATTAAGATAATATCTTAATAATCTTAATAATGCTTAATAATCGCCAATTTACTATTAACAGTGCTTAGTGCAAAGTTTTTGTCAAAATTTTATAAAATAATGTGTCATATTAAACCAAGACAGCGTGGTGTAACAATTCCCCCCTCGTATTTTATTATGTTTTTCACTGTGTCCATATAGTCGATAAATTATATTCTCATGTACATGTTATTATTATACAGGGTGTTGCATCATGAGAGGGACATAGCTTAATAGGAGGTAGAGAACATCAGTGGTAACCGGAACCTCCCATAGAAATGTCTCATTGGGCCTTCATTACGAAGTTACAGGGTGTTAAATAATTTTTGGCCAAACCTGTTTTTTGTCATAACTTTGACAGGGAATGAAATAACGGATTCATACTTGGTACGGCTAATGTACTAACGAGTCCCAAGAGGTACATGTATAAAAAAAAATATATCCAGGTCCGGACTCACTATAATTTATGTTTCTCCTTTGCATCAATAAAACATCACCCTGTTAAAATTTTTTTGAAATTTCGATACGATATTCGAAAAGAGCAACAAAAAACAAACAAAATGGCCTATTTCATTTTTTTGTTACACCTTCGTGGTTATTTAAATACGTTCTTAAATGTGCAAGAAAATGGGTTACAGAACCCTGTTAAATGAGAGGCACGTGAAATAAATAGTTTTATAACTAAAATTTGCAAAAATTCTATTGAGCCTAGGTGGTCTGGGTGAATCCTAATTCCGGCACGTTTTAAAGGTCCATTTTGGTAAAAAACTCTGGTCCTAATAAGTAATCGGGTATGAAATAACAAAATTTTTAATCAATCACAGTAGGCTTGTTCAAAGAATAAAAGTGACAGATAATTTAAACCATTTAGGCCTAAGCAACCAGTTACTTTGATCAAGAAAATCATCAACATTTTATACTTAATAAAAATTGGAAAAGAGAACAAACTAAAATCTAAATAAATAAAATATTTTCCATTCAATTAACAATAAATAACAAAACAATAACTAAATGTGTTTAAAAATAAAACGTAATTGACACTAAATTAAATTTTCAAAATGTCCTCCCCCACATTCTGTGCATTTTCTTGCGCGTTTAGAAAGGTCACCAATTGCTCGACGTATCATTTCTGGATTATTCCGTATTTCGTCGCAGGTTGTAACGATGCGCTGGATTAAATGTTGACTACTTTCAATTTCAATGCTATAAACCTCGTTTTTTAAGTGGCCCCATAAAAAGTAATCACAAGGGTTACAATCAGGAGATCTTGGTGGCCATTCATGTGGACCCCCGCGTCCAATCCATCTATTAGGATACACATTGTTTAAGTGTTCTCTTACTTGAAGGTTAAAATGTGGTGGGGCCCCATCATGCTGAAACAACATGCCTCTTATACCGATATTTTCTAACATATTCGGTAAAATGTTTTGAAGAAAATCAAAGTAAATTTCACCATTCAATCTTTCTTCAAAAAAATGTGGCCCTATCAAATGTCTATTCACAAGTCCGACCCAAATATTTACAGAAAACCTGTGTTGCGAACGGCGTTGGCGTACCGCATGTGGGTTTTCCTGTGCCCATTTATGATTATTTCGTGAATTGTTTACTCAATCCCTTGTAAATTGTGCCTCATCCGTAAATAAGGTTCTGTAAATGTCTGGGCGATGGTTAGACAACCAATGACAAAATGCCAGGCGGGGGATATCGTCGCCTTGTTGAAGACGCTGTACCTGCTGGATATGATATGGATGGTAACGTTCTCTTTTTAGAGTTCTCCATACTCGCCAATGAGGAATACCAGTTGCCAAACTGATTCGTCTAGTGCTCATATTTGGGTTTTCTTGAACTACGTTTATAATATTGTTTTGTTCCTGCACACCTTGTTGTAAAACACGCTCCACAACTGCAGAAGTAGGAAACTTTCCGTGTTGTCTTGCATACTGGAACACCGTACTAAAGGTTTTATGATTAGGGCATCGACGACCAGGAAAACGCAGCCGATATTCTCTTTCCGTCGACCTACCATTTCCATTACAGAAACCACAGATGAATATTATGTCAGCATATTCCACGTTTGTAAATTTTACTGGCATAGTTAAAATATTTTCACAAGTTTTCACTAACTAAATGCGGATTATTGACACATTAAATTACTAACAAACAATTATTCAACTGTTTAGGAGATTTCTTTTTATTATCTGTCACTTTGAACAAGCCTACTGTGATTGATTAAAAATTTTGTTATTTCATACCCGATTACTTATTAGGACCAGAGTTTTTTACCAAAATGGACCTTTAAAACGTGCCGGAATTAGGATTCACCCAGACCACCTAGGCTCAATAGAATTTTTGCAAATTTTAGTTATAAAACTATTTATTTCACGTGCCTCTCATTTAATAGGGTTCTGTAACCCATTTTCTTGCACATTTAACAACGTATTTAAATAACCACGAAGGTGTAACAAAAAAATGAAATAGGCCATTTTGTTTGTTTTTTCTTGCTCTTTTCGGATATCGTATCGAAATTTCAAAAAAATATATACAGGGTGATGTTTTATTGATGCAAAGAAGAAACATAAATTATAGTGAGTCCGGACCTGGATATATTTTTTTTCATACATGTACCTCTTGGGGCTCGTTAGTACATTAGCCGCACCAAATATGAATCCGTTATTTCATTCCCTGTCAAAGTTATGACAAAAAACAGGTTTGGCCAAAAATTATTTAACACCCTGTAACTTCGTAATGAAGGCCCAATGAGACATTTCTATGGGAGGTTCCGGTTACCACTGATGTTCTCTACCTCCTATTAAGCTATGTCCCTCTCATGATGCAACACCCTGTAGGAAATTTTTATGTCTTGAGCCACCCAGCAGTATCTATTATCGATTGGTTTTGTTTGCTTAAACGGAAGGAAACGGCATTAAGGAACCCATCTATAAGTACTGTTTATTATTTTTGATTAAGTAAAACCTCTGATGTTTGACAGTTAACAATGGAGCTACGAGCTACTATGTAAGTTTTGATGATAAGGCCGTTCTGGTTGGCAGTAAATTAATTGAGAATTGAGACATGCTGCGACATCTAAAGGGAAATTAATGAACTGATTTTGTAGTGATATCGACGGAGATCGAGGCTAGCTCATATAAACCAATGGGAGAATTAACTAATTTCTTTTTCGCAAATTGCAGAATGATGCGAGGCAAAGTGGAAAGCTTGAAATAATCGGTAAAGAAGGCACTAGGTGTATTAAAAAGAGATCTAATATAAAGCAAATAATAGCGGGCTTTTGTAATGTCAGCAAGAAGTTAAAATAGGGGTGGGAGAATTAGTTAGGAATGAAAAACGGGTCGCCACTTCCAGGGGGGGGGGGGCGTGGTTCGGTTGGTGATCC